>OZ012741.1:536554430-536569430 GCA_963859935.3 Lathyrus sativus
ACCTTTTTGGAAAGGTATGGACTAGGTATAAGGGAAGTGCCAAACTTGGTGCAATGGAGAAGTTCCCCTCGGTCAGAGGTCCTTTGGTATCGATAACGGGTGTTGTGGTGAGAATAAGATATCAAGCTATTAATTAACTTGAATCACAAATCTATGAAATTCACCACTGAGCTTTGATTTATCTAAAGGAAAGGATAAAGATCGAAGAAAACTCTAAGTGCATTGTGTAACAACAAAGCTAAGAGATCTAAGGTTCGGGGGTTGGTTATACCTAGGAAAGGTGTTAGCATCATAAGTATCTGTAGTACTTTACAGGAACCTATTGTTAGTATTTGTGTTATGTTATAGTTTGTTTGCTAAGGAGAGTTGTGCTAAGGTAAAAACCTAGGGTATATATACTAAGTATGCTCGCCAAGACATCGCATCTCGTGCCTACGTATCCCAACTAGGATAGAATCAAAGCATTCATAGTTCACCTTACTAAGGGTGAGGAACACTTGACTATGATCAAGGTTCCAAGGGGAGTAAGTATTCATAACCATGATACTTACATAAAGTTAACAAACTCTCTAAGTCTAAATTGAAAGACTAACTAAAGCGGAAAAAGAGTGAAAGAAGAGGAAAATGCAGCAAGAAAGAACATAAATATTCCCTTTTGCTGATGTGGCGTTCACCATGGCTATATGGTGTTCGCCATACATCAGCCTGCCACTTCATTAAATGAGGCAAGGCCATGGCGTTCACCATAGCAGCACAAGTTGCACAATTCAAATTCTGCAACCGTTTTATGCAGTTACATCATCCCCTCTCTTTCCTCCTCTCAATGCACAACTTGGCAATTGAGAACCTCCATTTCCTCTATATATAGCTTTCTCTAATAACATTCCTGACACCGAGAAAACCCCGCGCGGAAGCTCTGTCAAATTTCCTTTAGACTTAAGCATATAATTAGTTTTCAAAGCGAAAATTACTCACATTGAGGAATTATTGCAATTTCCAATGTAATTTTATTTTCTTTACCGTCTTGTTTCGAATACTACAAGCCTGTTGGCAT
Source organism: Lathyrus sativus (assembly GCA_963859935.3). Taxonomy (NCBI): domain Eukaryota; kingdom Viridiplantae; phylum Streptophyta; class Magnoliopsida; order Fabales; family Fabaceae; genus Lathyrus; species Lathyrus sativus. The sequence goes on from OZ012741.1 coordinate 536,555,485, forward strand.
CACATTAATTCAATCCAGTATTTTACTCTTCAGGTTATTTCCCGTTCTTTACTTTAGTGCTTGAATTATTGTTATTTTGTATCTAATGTTAGTTCTAATTCAGAATTCCATAGATATGTTTGCTATGAATAACACCATGCTTTGATAAATCTATTTGAGTTCGACGTATAAGGATCGTTGTTACCGACGGGACTCCTTATAAAATTTAGGTGTGAAATTGTTGATTGCATGTTAGTTTTGGTCTTTGTTTCCAATTTTCATGTTTTTTGTATTTCGACACGAGAGTAAAAAATGTACTAAGTTGAAACCGATAGCGCGAAAGTGTGAGGAATAAACTGATAGTGGAAACTAGGCATCGATCCTAAAAACAACGAGCGCTTTAAGCATCATTTAGAATTTCGTTAACTTCCAAAATACGCTTTTTAATTAAAACGGGCGAGCGAGAGCAAAATCCTATGGTTGAAAGGCGTGATTTTTGTCGATAACGTGAGAGTGTGAAACAAAATATTTAAGTTAGTACTTTCTACGGAACTGCGTTCAGTCGCAATTAGCACCCGACTCCTACAATTCCTTTAGGTACACGAAATCCATATTCCAGACTATTTTTATTGTTATTTCTAAAACCCTCTAGAATTAGTGATTCTTTTTACCCGTCTTAAATTCGTAAATCTTCAGCCTTAGCTTTGCACTACAACATTAGATTGCATTAGTTTGATTATCGCTTCCCTATAGGTTCGACAACCTTTTTAAAACTATGCAAACAGTTGTATACTTGCAGTCTTTATTCGTCAGACACGTCAGTGTAGTGCTCGAGAAGTACGCGACCAAGTTTTTGGCGTCGTTACCGGGAAGGATGATTTAGTCAATATTGTGATTCCATTGTTGCGCGATATAGACTAAGGCGCCAAAATATTTCCTTTTTCCTATTTTCGTCGATTGTATGCCAGGCACTAGCTCTCGAGGCGAAAAGATTGAGCAACCGATTGATGATATCGAGCGTTTTATTAGCTTAAGACACCAAATCAACGAATTCCAAATTAAGTATAATCTTTCTGAACCTGAAATTCCTTACCCAGAATTAAGAATTTCCATGGACGAGAACCCACCAAACCGCCCTCTTAAGGACTACGCTGTCCCATCGCAAGATGTACCGCATAACAACATTGTTGCCCCTGCCATCAATAGAAACTATTTTGAACTGAAGCCTTCGCAATTGCAAGCTGTTCAATAGAACCAATTTTCTAGAAGTTGCATAGATGACCCGAACCTTCATTTGTCTATGTTTGTGCAATATGCCGACACCGTAAAAGCAAATGGTGTTAGTAACGAGGCCTTACTACGTCTTTCCCTTTTCTTTAGAAGATAGAGATAAAGCTTGGCTCTAGTCTCTACCATTCAACTCCATCACTACGTGGGAGGAGTTGAAGGAAGTCTTTTTAGCCTGATATTTTCCACCGAGCAAAACTGCTATGCTAAGAGCCCAAATCAACGAATTTAGGCAGAAAGACAATGAATCTCTTTTTGATACTTGGGAAAGAAACAAGGACACAGTGAGGTTCTGCCCACATCATGGACTTGAACAATAGTTGATAATCCATACTTTCTATAATGGTCTTCTTTACAATACAAAGCTGAATCTGAATGCTGCAGCTGGCGGCGCTCTGATGGACAAACCATATGAAGACGCTTATCAACTCGTTGAAAATATGACTCAAAACCACTTCCAATGGGGAGGTGAGAGAACTCCGACAGAAAAACCTGCTACCAAGAACGAAATGTACGAAGTTAACAATTTGGACCGTGTTAGTGCTAAAGTGGATGCGCTTACTCAAAAGATCGAAAGTTTGATTGTTGCTCTAGCAGCCAATGTGGCCACTGTGACACCAAGTTGTGAATTGTGCAGAACCCCTGGGCATAGTAACACCGAATGTCATTTATTACCTGGTATTCCTATTGATCAAGTGAATTACACCTAAGGAAACCCGTACTCAAACACCTACAATCCTGGCTGGAGGAATCATCCTAATTTTTCCTACAAGAGCAACAACGCTCTGTTTTCTCTAATCCAAGCCCCTGCCGTTCCTCCAGGATATCAAAAAGGAGAATCTGCTTCTCTTCAAGCATCAAGAAAGCAAAACATTGAGCTGTTATTAGAGAGTTTCATCGCAACCTAAACTCAACAAAACAAAGAGTTCGCTAACCAAAATGTGCATACAAGTGGACTGTTAAAGCATATGGAAACTAAGCTTGATGACATGGCTACCCATAGAAAAATGTTAGAAACTTAAATCTCTAAAGTAGCCCAATAACAAGCAAAAGTAGCAGCCTTGCAGGAACATTTCCTGGTCAACCACAACCAATCCTGAAAGGACATGCTAATGCTATCACGATACGAAACAAAACAGAACTTGATGGACCAGTGGATCAAAGACTCCAAAATCCTGCCATGTATCGAAATCCCATTAAAGGAACTGAAAAGGTAATAAAGCCAAATAATGACAAAAAGGAAGACAAAAGCGAAGAGGTCGTAGAGAAAGAAACATCTTATGTGCATCCGCCACCATACAAAACTCCTATACCTTATCCTTAAAGTCTTGTTAAGTCTAAAAATGAAGGATGATTTTTTCTAACCAGCTTCTCTTCAGTCAACTTTTCTCCCAAGGAACTAAAAGAATTTTCTATTTCAAGAACATTCATGTGAAAGTCATGAATGCTCTCATCATCCTTCATCTTTGGATTTTCAAATTTGGTAGTGAGCAGCTGAAGTGTAGTCATCTTCACCTTAGATGTGCCTACATGAGTGGTTTTGAGAAATTCCAAGCATCTTTGGCCACAATAATTTTTTTTATTAATCTGAACATGTTTTTATAAACTCCATTGAATAGAGCATTCAAGGTTTTGGAGTTTCCAAGAGCAGTTTCATCTTCTTCCTTAGGCCACTCTTATTCTGGTTTCAAAGTCTCCTTCCCATCTTTATCCTTAACAACAAGATGCTCCCAACCCTTGATGATAACTTTCCGGGTTTTTCTATCCATACATTTTAGAAAAACCACCATGCATGCCTTCTAATAGTCATAGTTGGTGCCATCTAAGACGAGGTCTGTTAACATTTCCTCCTCTTTCCTTTTCCATAGTACCAGAAAGTATCTTCTCTAGAGCTCACCCTAAATAGAACAGGGTGTCTGCTCTAATGCTAATTGAAATTCTGATAACCAGACACCAAATGCCGAGTACAATGTTATGACACTTGGATCAGGACAATAACACAATAGAAATAATTATGTTATTAATTTAAATGACTGGAAGCAAATAACACAGTTAATTGTTAACCCAGTTCGATGCAACACCATCTACATCTGGGGGCATCCAAGCCAGGAAGGAATTCCACTATAATAATATTAGTTTAAAGCCCAAGTAAACAACCTCTGATTTACAACATTCTCACTTAATCACTAGCCACATTATTTCTATCTAAGACACTCCTAGATATGAGACCCCTCTCACTTCCTTTCAATCACATAACAATGAACTTATAACAATGAATAATAGGAAACATATTTCCAATGACACATAATCTACTCTTGCTTAAACGCTCATGAGTGATTCATAATTACAACTCAATAAATTAAATCGACTTAAGGCATCTAAGTGATGCAAGAATGAGTCCCAAATAAACATAGTCCAACTCAGATATCAAAGATGATATAAGAGTGGTTCACAAATAACAAAGAACAACTAAACCCTAATTTCACTTGCACATAGTCGACTTTGTTGCTCATTTAGGTTTAGAAATGCCCTTTATATATCTTTTGATAAGCATGGGCATTGACTCTTCATCTAAATAAAACGCATATCCAAAACAGCAACTGCAAATCTTCTGCATAAAACTAGGAACAAATCACATGTTTCCTAAAATGTCTCAAAGACCCTTTTTATGAAACGAATGCACATCTAGAACAAAACAAGTGTTCCTAAAATAACCCTACTTGGAATGTAATAAAATCTGAGCTAAAACAAAAAAGAATCTCACATTTAAAAACAAATATTCCAAGAAGTAAAACCCTAAAACTTGCACTGATGTCTAACCAACATGTCACGATATTGTGCTTAACATCTCTGCAATGATGTCTGACTAACATGTCAAGACATCTTTCTCAACATCTTGTTGTGATACATGTTTTAACATAATTGTTGCCAATCTTCAAAACACAAAACTAACAAGAAAGTTGAACGAAAACTAGAAATATTGGGGAGATTTTTACGATAAATTAACATGAGATAAATGATGAGTTGCAGAATAGTAAAAAATCATTAATCCTATAAGATAAATTTCAGATACAACATAATTTTGCATACAATTATTTCCAAAATCATTTTTACCAGGTTATACGCTCAAAGAGGGGTTAGTGAACAAACAATAGACATTAGACATAATAAACTCAACTCGATGAAATAAGATGAGAGTTTCACAAAGAATCATAAAAAATATATTCTTAATATTAATATTAATATTAACAACAAAAACAACAAGAAAACAACAACATAAAGAGCACCAACATCAATAAACAATCAATAACATCTACAACAATATCAATAACAACGACGTCAATAAACAAACTATAGAATTTTGGGTCTCAACAATAAGAACAACAACATCAATAAGAACAACAAAGACAACAAGAAAACCTCGAGGGTTTTGGATCTCTACAACAACAACAACAAAAATAACAACAATATGAAAGCAATATTAGTAGTGATGTTTGACGTACCAGATTTCTGAAGAAGAAAAAGAAAATGATATGGATCTCTGAAGAAGAAACGAGAGCATTAAACACATAACATCTTTGTATTGAAGATGATATGTGTTATGGCTCTCGTTGTTTAGGGCTCTTCATTAGGGTTTTATTTGTGATGTTTAGACAAATAAACATAATGCTACAATAATAAAATCAAGGTGAAATGTGGCGTATTTTTAGATTAATAATAAAATATTCAAGAAGACGTCACTTTTAATGAGATAAAAACATAAACTGAGACTGACGGGATTCAAAGAATATACACTGAATAGTTTACCCATCGGTTTTAAAAATAACCGACAAAATATATTGTATTTTTTATTAAAAAAAAGGTGCGTCCAAGAATTATACCTCAGATTTTCAATACGTGAGGTGAAATCGTTGTCATAAAATGCATTATTTTAAGAAGGAGAGTGGAGGTAGTCGAAATAGTTTATGCGTTTGGTGTAAATTTTAAGAAGGGGAGTGGAGGTAGTCGAAATAGACCAAAATCTCTCATAAATCACATTTTTCTTCCCCGATTTGAGGGATTTAAGGGAAAGAGTGGTGTTTCATTTTAATTATAATTACGGTTACATATTTACCTTTATTTATTTAAATATAAATTTAACTTTTTGAAATGTTAAAAGTTCTATTTTAAATAAAATTTTATCTATTTTTTATATTTTTTGTATTTTTTATATCTTAATCTTATTATCATTATAAATATTTAATTTTTTTTTTATTTTATTTTTTATACTTTAATGTTACTTTTTAGTTATTGTAATATTTTTGTTTATAATAATTTTTGTTATATTTTATTGTATTCAATAATATTTTTAAAATTATATATTATAATAGTTATATTTTTATAAAGTCTTTTATGATGTTCTCTAATTGAATAATTATATTTCGTCAATAAATTTACATTTGAATTATAAACGATAAATAACATGAGTTTTACGATAAAATTACAAAGATAAAAAAATTAATTAGTTTTAAAATATCACTTCTCCCCTTATAAATCAACATATTCGTAAATAAATTTCTTCTCCTCGGCTCCCTTTTCATATTTTAAATCAAACATATATTAATTAAAATTTCTCTCCCCTCTTCCCCTCACCTCCTTTTCCTTGATAAAAATTCATCTCTTCTCATTCCCTCCATTGAACTATACAAGCCCTTAGGCATCACTTTATTTAAATTGTTACAGATAACCTTTGTCATTATCTTATTATCTTATAGATCATGTTACTAAGAAGATCTATTGGTTGAAAGTTAGAGACTTTTGAATGATCAACAGCTTTGATAATAAAAGTTAAGCGGCTACTTAAAAAAGATTGTTTTTAAAGAAAAATAAAAAGTCGAACAACCAAGAATGTCCCAATTTTTCTTTGAATAAAAGTAGGTGAAAACCATTTGGACTAAGATTTAAAGTTACCCATAGAAAACAAAGCACCCCTCACTTTCTCAATTGAAAACTCTTTTTCTAACATATTCAATTCATCCATGGAAATGGAAATATAGGTATAAATTGTGATAAAAGTTTGATTAACAATAAATTGTAAACTATAAATTTTAATGACAGCACCAACTCACCATTTTTTTAGAGCCTAGATACCATTATATTTTCATTGAATGAGAGTATTTTGATGAAAGCACTCATAAATCAAGCATATGCATTCTACACACATTAATTATGTCTTTTATTGTTATATGTGTGTACATTTTTGGGTAGTTTCCAAATAAACGTGTTTACAAAGTGTTTAAGCATTGATAGGTCATGAAACTGCACATAACATGTTTTGGCAACAATGCACATAACATGTTTGTGATTTGGTTTTTCACTATCCTTCAACTCGGACTCTAACCTGATGGTTTTCAACAATGCACGTACCATGTTTGATTTTATTACTCGTAATAATCATTGATTTTTCTACTGCTATTTCCCTAACCAACAGATTTTTCTCACTGCAGTTACCAACTAAGCCTGTGGTGAAATCTGTTGTGAGAAAACTATTTGGCCCACACGGGACAAGCATATTCTCTACTTCAGGATAAATTATGCTTACAGTTAAAAATACAAGTGCCATCAAACGTTGCTTTCTCCATGTCTTGACACCACTAAGGTACGAAATCAAAATCAACGATCGCCACATATTTCTGTCATAGATAATGCTTTTTAAGCTTTATTATCTATTTTTTTCTGTCCTTACGACTGTCATTTTTAACTTTCGACGAAGAGTTGATTGTATCAGATATCTTAATCATGCTATTGCTCACTTGATTTGCTCCAGATAATAAACAAATTAATTCTGTACTTGATTGGACTGTAAATGGATAACCTAGTGGAGGAAAAAGAAAGGAAATCAAATCATCTACTGAAACATACATATCAACTTTTGCCTCTTGGTTTTCATTGCATCCCAACCAACCAAACCATATATTCTATCACTATCAACCGGGCTATTTTCATTGAAATGTAGGGATTATGAGAATAGTTGAACTACTGAGAGGTTTGATATTATTATTATTATTATAAGCACTGACCAAATTCTTGCATTGTTATTATTTTAATATTTTAGATCAGATACAATTGTTGTACAGATATATATATAAATATACGAATGTTGTGCAACATGCAAATATAGACAAGTGTAATGCAATAAGACTGATAACATAGTAAGACTTGTAGCACTGCCATATCTAACCAGTTACTTATGGAAGATTTTAGCGTATTAATAACCGATAGGAACATGGTTGAAGTGATGTGCTTATCAAGCACCATATATATTGTTGGAAAGAGATCAAGTCCACATTGCATAAAAAAAATAGTGAGATTAAAAGAATTTATAAGTAGGTGAGGTGAAAGACCAATAGATTTAGACCTTTTGGATCCATAAACTCTCAAAGGAATGATTCAGTGGATAGCGGCCTAATTGAAGTGTCCAACATAGTCTTTCAAGGACTCCGAATTAGGGGTGGAAAAATGGACAGGACCCGCCCATTTAGTCTGTCATTTGTGGCGGGCCGAGCCAAATTTTCCAACCCGTCCACTCTACTTTGCCCGCCTATCCCTGTTTTTAGCATGCACAAGTCTAAATGGGACAAACATGGCCGTTTTCCACTTTTATGCGTTAGAAGTGCAAAACGGACCCGCCTGCTTAGCCCTCCATTTTTGGCAGGTCAAGCCAAGGTTTCCAACCCGTCACTTTACTTTGCTTGCCCCACCCTGTCCTGTTTTTTGGCTGGCTTTGGCAGGGTGTGCATGACTGTTTGTTACCCCTACTCCAATTGCTGCTGCCGAATGTTAAAAGAGGCGGGTAGCTTACTGTTTTTTTTTATGTTTGTTAGTTGAGAACTAGTGCATGAACTTTTTAATTAGCAAAATCAATGAAGCCTGTTATTAAATTTTGAGGTATCATTCAGAACTCGACATGTTCTAAATGGAAACTAAAACTTTGACCGGGCAGCGACACCTAAAAAAGGAAGAGAAGACACCTAAAAAAGGAAGAGAAGATATAAGTGTAACACAACCCAACCCATTGAAGACAAGTCTGAGAGAAGAAAAAACCATATCATCCAGTCCCACATTAGATAAAATCAGCGAGACAAAAGTTTACCAGCAAGGTCGAAGTCCCATGTTAGATTATAAAATAGAGATACTAAAAGAGTTTATAAGCAAGGTGAGGCTAAAGACCAATAGGTTTAGATATAGAGTTTAAAAGAGTAATATGTTTAGCCTTTTTAATCATAAACTCCCAAACATAAATCTAAAAGCCAAATATGTCAAACACTCCTCCAATTGGGCTTGTGCTAAAAAATCCAACATATATGCTTATTATGAATCAGTTTCTTATAGCGATTTGTGGACCATAAGATGTGAAGTAATGTCACTTGTGATTAAATTCAAGCATGTAAGTTCATTCTATGGAGTCTATTTAGAAATATTTTGAAGTTGTTGGGTTTGAGAGATGAGGTGTTAAAACTGTAAAAATGAGTAGTGTGCTCACTAAGGTTTTAAAAAACGGTCGCAGTCGCGTAAAAGTTTTTGCGATTTCGGTCGGTACAGGTGTCGCGATACTGATTGCAGTCACAGCGGTGTGAATTAACCACAATTTGTTCTTTAATATAGAAAACAGTGATAACAGTATCAGTATCGGCATCTGTCAAAAGCGTTTTGTTGCGGCCGTTTTCGTGTCCGCTGACCATTTTGTCACCCATTTCTCTTTTGGTCTTTTAATCATTCGACTAAAAAAAAAACTCCAATTCTCATTATAAAACGGATTTGATAATATGGTGTTCAACTAAGAGATAAGTAGGATTAGGGTGTGACCTACTTAAGATGTATAAAAAGTGAACCATGAATCATAATATTCTAACTGTTAAAAGTTGTATTCATTACCACTTGGAAATGTAGAAACATGGTAAGTTTGGACGGTTATTAAAATAATGAGATAGTAACCCTTCCATTATTTTATTGCGTTGATTGTCTTGCTTTTTTATCAATTTACAGTTAAGAGTGGGAAGTCAAGTGGGAAAAAAGGTTAAAAATTAAAACATTATTTTTGATAAGGTTGGTTCTTCATCTAGTAGTGGAACTATGTGCGTTGTAGTTATTATAGCTACTATCTCTAAAGGGTTGAAAAATCAAAGTGCTTTACATGAAAACTCTTGCTTGCATGTCAAAGCACCACTCTCTCACCCCCACTCTATATTTATTCTCCCTCAACAAATAGCAATGGCAGAACATTCACATAAATACTGTGCTTCAGCTTTTAAGGTTATCTTTTGACGTGGATAAGATCAACTTCTGTTATTCTTTTTAGTTTTAAATTTTAAAATGTTTCAAAACAGTGTTTATAGTGAATCCTTGACTTCTTTTCTGAAATTTTCAAATTTGTTGTGGAAGACAGTTAATCATGTTTAGTACACCGACTCATTTTTGAACCAGGTTCTTCTGCTGTCATTTTCAACTCTCCAGTACACTTATCTTTTTTTTTAATTCAAATTCTTTATTGAGAAAATGTACAAATTGATACTCGAAATTGTAAGTATCAACAAAAATAGTATCTGGTTTTGACAAATACATTGTTAATTGAAATAGTCGGTCTATTAGCTTTTATTGTTAGAGACATGACATGGCATATTAACCCAAATATATGGTCTCTATGTTGATCTCAGATTAATGTTATCATACTAGAGACTAATTTGTCTATGAAATTTAGGTTTCTGGGACAAATTTGCAAGTTTTACTTAATGCACAATTGCAATTATTGAAAAATTTTGTAACCGAGTTGAGCAAAATTTAATATAGTCTATAATGAATTGACACTGATGTGAGATCATTATGCAATGTGACATGTCTAGTTAATGCGATATACCGTAGTCTCTAAAATAAAAGTTAGCAGAGGGACCATTTTAAATTACATTTCACAATTTTGGAAATGTATTTGCTAATTGATAAAAATGAAGGAATATTTTGACAGGTTCTTATAGTTTGAGTACCAATTTGTCTATTCACTCTTCTCTTCTGTTCTTTTTGAAGAAGATATTAAAATTTATTTAATATTTATAAAGCCATCTGCTATTATGTTACAACTGTCGGGACACTTGGTCACATTCTAGATATTCATTCCATCTAGGTGTGTGAAGAAAGTATGTTATCAATCTCATAGTTGATGAGATAAAACTTTAAAAATGAGTTTACAGGCAAGAACAATCCTCACTTTTCAAGTTAATTTTATAAAAGTTGAGTTAAACTCAACTTAAATTCTAATAATAATCTAACAAATATTTCTTATTAAGTGAGAAATGTCAATTTTTACTTTTAAAAAATCATCTAAAAAAGGATTTTTTTTTTGTCAAAAATAATACGTTAAGAATATTTTGTAAAGTAAAAATAAATATAATATGTTAAATATAAATACAGACTTGACCGATTAGTTAAAAACCACTTTATTTTTATTATAATTTGTTTTGACACTATTATACATATTTAGAAATATATTCATACATTAAAAATTACGAATGATTTTACAAAATTATTTTTCATTAATATATTATAAAGATAAATTTAAAAAATAAATATTTAAAGACATGATACTATTAATGAATTAATGATTTATTGATATTGTAAAATGAGTTTAATACCAATTTTTTTCTTTCCAAAGCAATATATTAGAGGAAAATACACATGCCTCGCATGAACATAAATTTATGTTTTTTCATTGGCATTCCAATGATCAATTGATAAGTTCATTAATAAATCATTTGATATTGAGAAATAGAAACAAACATGTATAGATTTTAACATTCATACAGTAAAAATAACCAACTCATTTTACTGCTTCAAATTTGTTAATTGACCATATATCTTTCTCAAAGTCAATGTGTCTTTTGCATGACCATATATATCAATGAAATATTACTCTTATTAATTTTTGTATAGACATATGGCTCCAAGATATCTGGAAAGAGAATTTGTATTTGATATTCTGTGACTCAAACGAAGTAATCAAATGTTCAATATATCAATAAATCAATAAATCTATTGGACCAGAGATTTCTCAAATAGGAGTGAAAATGAAAGGTGAAACCAGAATGGGCAGAACTTAACATGACATTGTATCTAGACATATTTGTGCTTATATTTTTCAGAGATTTCCTATTGCTTTTTTTTTTGTTCCTTTTCTGTTTTAATTTTTTATTTCTTGCGACAAATCTTATATATTTTGTAGAACGGCGCCACACAAAACAAAGAAGAATAAAATAACTTTTGTTTCTGTTTTGTGAAGTGGTGAATCGTCCTTGTGCAAACCAGCCAACCAATTTCATTTCTCTCAAAATGTGTTTTGCACTATTCATCAATGTGAATAAGCAAAAATATATTTGTGACAAATATATAGCTGCAAGTTATTTAACGGTTGCGGTTGGATTGTGCTATAGTTTCAATTAATATAAATGTTTGACATTGATTCGGGTGGTTATTGTATGAATTAATTATAATTTATTTTTTATTACAAAAATAGTGAATAACGATATTGACATCGACACTTTTTAATACTATTTTATCGCAGTCATTTTTTTTTCAACAAATTTTTTGTAAAATCTTGTATAGTAGATTTAAAATCTCAGTTTACTTTTTTCTCTGCTAAGCATTAACACCTACATCTCTTAAAAAATGTGTGTTAACGTCTAGGTTTAAAACCAACACTTGTTATTATGTTAATTTATATATATTTTTAAATTTTTACCATAGTCAACGTATGAATGTCGGTGTAGCATTTTTAATGGTTACGTATATGACCTTAAATTTTTAAGATTAATATATAATAAATAGAATCTTATAATTTTGATTAAATAAAATTCCTATTTATTTTATTATAATTAAATTGTGACTAATCTAGACGAAATCTCCCAAATCGTCTATGGTTTCATATTCTATGGGCCATATATGCGCATCTTTTCACTTATGCGCTAGTTATGTATAATTTCGTCGAGACCTAAAATATTGATGCCGCCACCTGCATAATAAAATGAGTCTTTGTAGCAACCTAATATCATGAGATTATGACCCTTAACTCTTGGAGGGGACATTAGAGCTTATGAAGGAGCCCCAAGAGTTTGTATTATATTAATTTTCTAAAAGGCACAATCGCTTATTAGTCAAAATATTCTTGATCGTACAATATTCACACGACAACAAGAGAAGGCACAATCGCTTTCTATTGTAAAGTTTTAGCTGCTCAATGGCAACTGTAGTCAGAGATATATATTAAGGGACCTTTCAACATCTCTAGTAGAGTTTGTCGTACAAAGTAGCGTTTATTATAAAAGAGATTTGAACCATGCATGTTGGGTCCTATAGACATATTTTATATGGTATAGAGGACACATTTTCTATAATATAGAGGACACTTGATTGTCCAAAATGGCAGCAAGTACTCTTTAATCTAGTCACTCGTTTTGAGCTCCTGATTTTTCTTGATTTTTTTTTCTATAACATATTATTTATTTTAAAAAATATTTTTTAAATTAGAGTTGATGTTGCATATACTTCACTTGCATTGAAAAGCATCTAGTTGGTAATAAATATAAGTTGCCGTGGACTCCAGAACCAACCGTAACTAATGAAATTTGCATCTTAAATAACATTAAAATAACTAAATAAAATATATTAGTAAAAAAAATAATATCCTCTCTATTTCTTTATCCCTCCATTTTCTCAATTACTATAGTTTTGTATGTAAATAACACACATTTTAAGACATTTGACATATAATTAATATTTAGTTGATTTTATATACATAAAAATTATAATAATTGAGAAAATGGAAAGAAAAAAAAAGTAATAACATTAATGTATATATATATATATTACATTAATGTATAGGAAGTAACGGCTATAAATTTAAATTTTAACAGTAACTTATATAATTTTTTTATAAATATGTTCAAGTTAATATCAAACTTTTTAACATACAAATTTTCTTTTAATTATATTATTTTTCTATCAGATTCCAACAGTGGAACTCATATTAAAATTATTATAAATTTTTTATAATTTTTATTAGTGCCGACTCTCAAAATCTTCAATATTTTATGTATTCACGAGTACCGGTCTTTACCGGTGTTGGTTCTCAACATTCTCAATCTTTTATGTTTCAATCACCACCATTCCTTATTCGCGACGATTCTCAATATACCGGACCTTTTATGTTTCAACCAACATCACTAGCCGATTTAGGCATTCAATTGGTACCGCTGACACTCCTAACACCGAACCAGAATCATCAATTGGGTCAGCTACTAATTCTCAAGTGTTGGTATCCTCCACTTAAGTTGGTTTAGAAAACGTTACTCTCACATAAGGAAAACGGTCTACAAAAAAACTGTGTTTTAGGTTCTCTGATGAAGAAGATAAATTGCTTATTTAAACATGGCTCAACATTTCCAAAGATGCAGTCGTGGGAATTGACCAAAAAGAAGAATGCTTTTGAGGTAGAATCAAAAAAGGTTATAACAACTATCGAGGGAGACTTATAGAGAGGGAATGATCTCAAATCTCGATGACATTTGTTGAATAAACAATGTCAACGGTTTTGTGGTAGTTATAAATTGGTGGTTGCTAACAAGAAAAGTGGGCAATCGAAAATTGATGTCATGGAT